>CM051034.1:62421033-62461033 GCA_027627225.1 Congeria kusceri
GGTTATTCATTTTGACTAACACATTGCGATATTTATATTAAAGGTACTTATTCATAGATTTATGTAAAAGTCTCAGACGCTAACAAGTAGGATAAAGAAGATTGCTCACTTGTAATTATACCACTTTGTTAGTGATAAGTGTTTTGAAAACTATCGACTAAAAGCGTTACAAACGCTGTTTAATTAGCGGTCCCGGGAAATTTCAAATGTAAACAACTTTTTGCGGATGAGTTGACTTTGCAATGCATGATTTGTCTTGTTCCAGTCGGCCGCCTTTTTTTTATCGATTCGTAATGTTTTTCTTGCAAAAATATAATTGTTTTGAATCAAATCAGGATGAAAATATGAGCCACAAATTTGAGTGTTAATAAGCGGGGGCGGCGTGAGGGCGGCAGCCCCCAAAATCAGTCACTACGCTAATTAACAGATCAAATGTCTTCGTGGTTTACTGTTACAATACTACTACCTTCAGTTGAGACGTGTAAGCTTGAAACTAATAGATAAACATAAGGCCATATCGAATACTTCTTTATATAGCTCTCATGTTCTCTGTTATTTATTTTCAGTACTTTGTGGTTTGAAGAGTATCAATCGCTTTATTCCATTTGCAAATTGTGCTTAACGAGTTAAATTGTTACGCATTGTTAACCATTTTCAGAATGGCCGACCTTTTTGTAGAAGGCGGGTAAATCGCAAAGATATGCGATTTTGAATTTATATGTTGTGAAATATTTCACAAAATATTAATAAAACTTTGCACAGAAATCGCCATTTTGGGGCTATATTTACGAGCACTTAGTCCTTAGTTACGTAGAATATATATAGTATTTCCTGAGTATGCTAAAGTAAAGGTGTTCCAATTTTTGTTCAGACAAAAAATAATCGTTTGCTGCACAATTCTTATTTCTCTCTTTTAGAGCTTGGTTAGGGAGATATAGCTGTAGTTGCGTGTTCGTTATATTTTAAGTTTTATGTTATAATTGTCGAGTTCGAGTTAATTGTCACAACGGCGGTTCGGTGTATGTTCCTGTGTGCATCCGTGCGTACGTCCGTCCGGACTGTAACTTCATCATTCATCAGGCAATTTAAAAATAACTTGCTACACATGTTCACCGTTTGGAGTCGGCGTGTCGAGCGCAACACCCGTGTCCCTAACTCAAAAGTCAAGGTCACACTTAGAGGTCAAAGGTCAAATATGGCATAGATATAACTTGACCGGACTGTAATTTCATCATTCACCAGGCATTTTAAAATAACTTGCCGCACATGTTCACCATGGAGTCCGCGTGTGACGCACAAGGCATGTGTCCCTAGTTCAAAGGTTAAGGTAACACTTAGAGTTCAAAGGTCAGTATGAGCATAATACAGCTTGTCCGGACTGTATGTTCATAATTCATCAGGCATATGTAAATTATCTTGCCACAAATGAACTTGTAGAGACGGCGGGTCGCGAGCAAGATCTGTGTCCCTAGCTCAAAGGTCAAGTCACACGTCGATGTCAAAGGAGAAGATATGTTTGCTAGAAAATGTGAATTCAAAATAATTAGAATGCAAGTTGCTTCTTGACAACTCGACATGTTGCCAACAGGCATATAGTTTTATTAAAAATTTTACATTTTGTTTTTTGCCACCAATTAACAATATTTTTATTATCATAAAACTACATTAGCGAGTCTGCGAACAAAGGTTCTTTATAAATTGTTATCATTAGTGTTGAACGTATTGCAGGACAGTCGTTTACGAACTTCGAAACAAGTCCAATGCCACTCTGTTGGCTCACAGGGTACTACATTTTAATAAATCTATACATCATCTACCATTTCGTGGGTTTTCAAAATAATGTCTCTGAGTCGATTTGTGAAGCGGTGGATGGATTGACCTTTAAGAGTTTGATATGTTAGAGGATGCATTGTAATTATACTTGGGCACCTTTTATCAACTGCATACCTTGATACGGTTGTGTTTGGATTAGGTAAACTAGACTCCATGTATCAAATATAAGGTAAAGAGGCAGTACTGCATTAATGTACTATTGATCATTCCCTTCACCGGCTTGGATGCTCACATGGCATGTACACAACGTGGTAAATGAATTTAGTAAATTATCCGAACAATGCATTCGCCTGATTAACTGTTAGCATTGCTTGCAAATCACTGCGATGCACTTGCCAAGGGTATCAACAACAGTCTATTTAGATCTATAAGCGCCAAAAGCTGGACATTGTTTAGGACTTGATAACGGTAAATAACAAAAGCTCTAGCATTCAGTGATTTTTTTTCTATATTTGTGGTAACTTTAGCTTTCAACAAAACACTGAAAGATAATGCAACGTCAGTGCTAAGAGTTTCGTTCAACTTATTACAGAAGCTTTTAGAACTTGGGGTAAATTATATGGATGAACACATCTTTTGCATTAGACATCATATTCCATGTTGTTTTAGTCGTCCAATGCCCTCGAGCAGCAGAAGATGGTGCAGACTTTAGCGGCCATTGAGCTGTATCATGCCCAACGCGAGGTGGCCAATTATCTGGAGCTGGCCTACCTGAACTTGGCAGATCACCCGGATGTGGCCAGAGAGATTTATTAAACACTGTATTATCCATTCATTAGAGCTAATGCATTGTCAGAATTAGATAGACACACTATTATACAGCGAGGTCTAAAGTAATTGTCTTTTTTACTCAATATTTACTATCCCAAAATTGCTATAGGCTGTACGCTATCAACGGAGCATGTTTCGTGTTCCCTTTAGGCATCTACTTTGTATGAACGCATTATAGCTCACGCGGATAGGAATTTAAATATTTCAATGCTATCTCATATATTGTTTGCACCCTTTACGGATTTAGTACTGATTGCTGCTAGGTTCGAATGACGGCGCACGCTGCGAGGTCTCAGCACGTTATGACGTCAGGCCTGATGAAAAAGTTCACAGTGACGGCTGGCCACATCCTCAGGACAATGATCCCCATGATTTTGGACGCCGTAGAGTTACAGGCAAGTACTGATAATTTTTAATGTTGCTCCAATAACGTCTGTTGAATAATTATGAATTTTATTCATAAATGTATAAATCGATTTAGGTGATTGTATTAGTAGTTTACATGTTCTTATACCGCCTAATTCATAACCGTGTTATACTATACTTCTTGAACTGGAAAACGAAATAGACACACATTCTTGTAGACGCGCATATATTTGGTATTAATTGTCAGGATCGGGACATTATCATTGACGCATTTGGTCAGATTATTCAAAACGCAGAATCCATGAAGAAGGAATCGGAGGACACACGGTCAAGGTAGGCACCTCTGAGAGAGTAATACTTAAGCATTGGAATGAAGGGATTCGGGACTGGTCATTGACTATCAATAAGTATTTATACTTGATTGTACTGAAATGTGTTTGTATTTGTTATGATAAATTTAAAAGAAGTCCGGACTTAAAGGAAGAAGGCATACAGGAGGACGCCTATGTTATTTTTTCCCTGGAAAGTAAACTGACCCTTGTACTAAAACTGAAACAAAAACATAAATTTTATTTGAGATCTGGACTTTGAAACACATTTGACCGACAAACACATTACCAAAGTTTGTACGATAATGAAACACCCTTTAACTAGTGTTTTATAAAGCCCTCTTGACATATGAAATTAACATTGGTCAGGTGATTGGCCAGTTGTGGTAGTGACAATTATTGCATAGCAGGGGAGATCACTGTCGGGATGTTGTAATTTTGCAGTTACCTCACTCTGCAAACGGAGGTGCAGAAGAACATGGTGTCCGTAAATGACAGAAACAAGCATGTCGTGAAAGAAACCGAGCGGCTAAAAGTAGAGATGGAACGAGAAGAACAGATGGCCATTGCTGCAGCTCTGGCCCAGAAACAACTGGAAGAAGAAAAGAAACAGATGGAGGAGGACTTGGAATCCTTGAGAGGACAAAGAGATCGGATGTTTACAGTCGCAGATCGGTAAGATCAGCAGTCCGTTTCGTTTAGAAAAAAATGACTGGGATACGTGTCACATAATATTACTTTCATTTTATGTTGGACTCTTTCAGAGAATGCAGGTCGCGACATGTCATCCGACGACGAACGAACATTCCTCGACGACAGCATTTGCCCGAGCGCTGCCATGGGCGGTGGTGTCGGCATTGTGTTAGAGGTGGTTGGGAAGGCCGTAAACTTGTTTACGAGCATGTTTAAAGGAGACAAGAAGAAAGATAGAGTAAGTTAATTATCTCCCATTTGTAAGGGAAAACGTAAATTTGTGCAGCTTAAAAATGTACACTTGTATCTGAAACCAATAACGTTTAAAATGTAGACATGATTAAAGAAGAATAAACCACAAATGTCATTAATAAAGGAAAGAGCACTAATGACTAACCGTACACGTTTAGCTTTTCTTTGACTTTCTTAGCTTATGACAATGCACCAAACATATGTGTAAAGTATTGAGTATGTTGAATGCCATTAGTCACTAGTTTGCCAAAGCATGTTGTTTCTTCCTAACAAGTACTAGGAGCTCATGAAGGGATACCAAGCCGCTGAGGACAACGTGCATCGGGCACAAAAAGAAAGGCGCGGGGTCGTAGAGCGTATGAACGAACAAAGGAAAGAGTCGTACCAGCGTCTGGCCAAGATGAAAGAACTCAGCATGCATAACGACTAGATATTAAATATCGTGTTTACTAGTGAATCACTCAGTCATTTAGCTTAAGTGTTCAGGGCAGACACAAACCATGAAGGAAATTGTCGACCAATGAGTAGCATAACAGAACAATAAGACAAGGGATCGAGTACAATTACTTACTGGCGATTCCAAGCGTATGTTAGGCATTGAAAAAATTGAAAAGGGATTTCTTAGGATACAGCTACATACCGATCATTTTATCATCAGAATGGAACATTCATTGGACGACCGGCTTGAATGCAGATGTTTATTAATGTGAATAGTGTATAAATAATAGTATTATTGATTGTTTACAGCTGGTCTAGGCAATGTGGAAAGTCTCCGCGAAACCTCGCTGCATCTCGGTAACGTGGACCGTCAGTTCATGAGAATCATTCTGTTCTGGGAGAACATGGCTGCCACACTCAAGTACCTGACAGAAGATGTCAGGTCGGGGGAGGTGTACTTGAAGAAACTTGAGAACGAGACGTATGCAGAACGGTTTAAGAAGTCTATCAGTCGGGCAGAAAAGGTAAAAACACTCGTGTATTTAGTTTTTATTTAGTTTTATATTTGAACAGTTTAACATTCAAAGAGTTACACTTTTTATAAACATTTTAATAGTCGAAGATTATCCAAATGTAGGACTTGACAATATGTTAATTGCATCTATGTTACATTTCATGTAACCAGTTTACAAAATGTGTACATTTTGCAAATACAGGACTGGCAGTTCTTCGGCAAGATATGCAGCGATTACGTCCAGGAAAGTGACACGGAAATCATGCACCTGTACAACTTCCTGTCAGCTCCTATCGACCACATGTCGAACGCCGACCGAACAGCTAGGCAGAAGGCTTTAATATCGTCCATCGAGGATGATATCGACTCGGCGTTTGGTGAAGGAAATTAAGAGTATAATAACTGAATGTTAACATATTAATTAAGCCGTGAATGGTCATGTGACGAGTTCCACTGAAATTACTAGAGATATGTTTTGAAGATAAGAAGCCGTCAGTTCCAAAAAGTGACGCGAGTTTGCGAAATTCTGTGTATGCAGTGCATCTCACAATCGTACGATTATTGAAGTTGTGTTGCTTGTATGTTTAATATCTTAGTGTTGCTTGTATATGGCTTGTTTAATATCTTAGCTGTATGTAATGGCGTTAAATAGCCTGTAATTACCGTTCTAACAAGGTGAACGGGAAATTAATTAACCGTAACCTAAATTTTTTGAACGGCTACGTAATCATGTTAGTTTTGAATAGTAATTTTATTATAATATGTTTAGTAAACATATCTGTACTTCGTTGTCATTGATGTCTTGAAATTCATTTTTCATGTTGTCCGATATTCTATAGATCAGTTGCAAATGACAGAAATTTACTGGTATGTTCATACACCACTAGTTCACGTTCTTCTCTATTTTTATATTACAAATGTGTAGTTTATATAAAGATCAAACACATAGTGAACTTAATAAATGACCGGTTTTTCATTTTTTTTTTAAATTATTATAAAATGGCAATAACATAGTTTTTAGTTGTATAATATGATTTCCAATGATTCTGATCAGAATGTTCCAGATATTTTCCGTGTTCATTCTCTATGGATGAGAATGCATTATTAATGTAACAAGTCATCTTAATGTTAGGCATTAACACCATCACATTTACTTTATATTTTAATAATTTTATACAATTTTTTGTTTGCGTTTTCTTGTCAAAAGTATGTATGCTTATAATCTTTTAACGGTTTGTTTAATGAATTTGTTAAATAAAAACAGGAAATTAAATCCCGTCTGATGTAAAATCATTTCAGTGTCCATATTAATGTAAAGACTTGGTGGCAAATGTTTTTCATGCTAAATTGTGAGGTGTGACATACCCGTATTCACTTCCATGTAACGCAAAGAAAGAGTGAAAAATAGAAGTGATGCTCGTTTAGCTATAGCTACATATGTTTAGTTTGTATAGAAGTGATGCCCGTTTAGCTATAGTTACATGTGTTTAGTTTGTATAGAAGTGATACTCGTTTAGCTATAGCTACATGTGTTTAGTTTGTATAGACAACAAGCTTCAGACAAATTTGCTGCATATGCCTACGAACATTTTAACATTCATTTATTGTTGTTAAAGGTTTTGTTTCTGTTTCTAAAATGGCAAACGACATTCATTACAGATTCATCCATAGCCGTTACCAAGAAAAGCTTTAGAACTTTCCGAGAAAATTGTTATGTCCTCGTTTCGTGAAATCATAAGTATGCAGGTTCCAAAAGATTCATACATGTTAAACACCTTTGTTGTATTTTATTTATAATTAGAATGCTTGAATGTTTTACTAAATGGTTACATCAAGTGTACTTCTGTGGCAAAGATTATTCTATATTACTAAGAGTTTATTTGAAGCATTTGTCCCTCTTTTGCAGCCCCTGAATAACACATGCTACATTTGCCACGCTAATTCTAAACATGGATGAATGTGTCTCTATTACAAAACTGTCACTGTGACACTCTCTTAAATATACAGCATACACTTAAATCATCCAATAATTGTACATTTAAGATGTTATTTCTGCAGTATAAGTAAAAATTTACATATTACCAAAAGTTGTGTCTTGAGGTAATGTTTAAAGGAATATCTTGTTGATATTCATTAATATCAAACTGTTAAGTGAGCATTTGGTATATGGTAATTGCCGGTTGTTTGTCGTATTGGCATGCGGTCGCGAAATATACATTTTTTTCATCCAATATTGAAGAACCTTGGACGACGAGTTCGATAAAGGTTCAGAATTATTGACAATTGTTCATGAAATAAAAAAACAACAAAAACCATTATGTTCCCCCCCCCCAATCTTTATGTACGAGTACGCAGTGTTTGTTTGATCAGGAAGACTCAGAAAAAAAGGAACTATATTGCTCGTTCGTGCAAAATACACAAATTGACTGTTACATATGTAAGATGTAATTTAATGTGTTATCGAATCTTTACCAAACATGCTTAAATTAATATTCGAACTAAGATTTCAGGTGTATTCTATAACGAACCAGATCGGTCCGGAAACACTAGCCCAGCCATCATACATATATCGGCCCGCTGTCGGCCCAATATCGTTTTGATATCGGCGGGCCGCGATCGTTTTGCCCATCGGCATTTGATCGGCCCGATATCGTCCAAGTTATATATCGGCCCGACAACGGCTCGCTATCGGTTATATGCATTGCCGTTATATATATTGCATAATGCAATAAAACATGTAAATAATAAACAACATTATGATTTTACCGTATATACATGTTTATTTCAATTACACACATACCGTATATACATATTAATTTCAATTACACACAGTTGCATGAGTACTCGAAACATGAACATGGGAGTAATTACAACACAATATGAAACAGATACATATAGTACAATTACGTATATATACTTAATATGGGACACATACATATACAAACATTAAACATACAGATGTTATCAGGCTAAAATGGCGTGCAGGTACACATTATTTTCCAAAGCAATGATGTCAAGTCCTTGAGGGCTATATTATATAAAGTCAATATTTCTTAATAATTAGTGGATTTGGATTTTTCATCTAACTACAACATGTAAATGTTTTTATTTATAAACACTAACAAGCATATGCATCATCTTCGAATAGACAAAGAGTACATTTTTATTGTTTTCACTACAAGCACGGTTTTAGTTGTTGATCCAGGGGTTTTTAATAATATAATGGTATCTTAACACAACAAAACCAATTACTTTATAATATATTCTTAAAACTATTGTACATAATTGTACATTTTCAGCAACATTATTCGACAATTTTCTGAACAACATAAAAAAATCATAAGACTTATATATATTAATGGCAACTATATAACTGGTCTGGTAAACAGACTTTTTTTATATATCTAATAATGCTATTTTAACTACTAAACATGCACATATGCGTAGAAGTAAACAATTTGAAATGAGCATGCATTGATTCAAAATAATAATTGCTTTGTTATTTCACGAAAAGTTTCTTAACAAAATTAAATATTATTAATACAGGAATCGTAAGTCCCAAAGATTTTGACGACACAATTTGCGTTGGAATAGGTTAATCATCTTCGTGATGAGTTTGATCTATGGTTGATGGCTTTATTCTTTTCTTTCTTCCACCATCACGATCACCTGCGTTGGGCAGCCATTCTTTCACGAAGAATTCCGATTCGTTGTTTGTCGTGTTCGGGAAATTGCGCTTCACTGCTCCTGAAAATGTGCATATAATATATTATGTTAATAATGTTGTAATACTGTTCGCTTGCATCCAAGACATTTACCAATATTTACAACTTTTCTATGGGCTAAGAACAATATTATCGTTGTAAAACTACCCAATATACAACTCAAAATGTACCGTAGTATCTGTTCTTAGCGCAGCATAGTAAAATGTAGTTCCCATTACAATTTCAAAATGTCAGATCATGGCAGAATCAAATTAATTTGTTTTTCGCATTATTAATCGGCCATCAACTCTTTATTGTTATGATGTGTGGCTATTAAAACCACATGAGCTAACACCTTCATGGTTGAATTCCTTCGCTCCAGAACTCCAAATCGTTATTTATTGGCCAAATTA
This sequence comes from Congeria kusceri, assembly GCA_027627225.1. Classification (NCBI taxonomy): domain Eukaryota; kingdom Metazoa; phylum Mollusca; class Bivalvia; order Myida; family Dreissenidae; genus Congeria; species Congeria kusceri. The sequence continues at coordinate 62,430,347 of CM051034.1, forward strand.
ACAACGATAAATAAAAAAGTATTTTTTTACAAGACCCTGTTTCATTTTTCTCAATTTTAATAGAATGTTTTATGACTATTGTAATACATTTTTTTCAAAATATGAGGCATTTATTGACTAAATATTTTCATTACTACTTATTGTACCGTTATAAATTTTTCTTACTTAGTATCGCAGAACACAATTTCAGCGACTGAAATGCCATCTTGCCGCGTCCAGTCCAGTTAAACTCCAACGCTAACTGGTTGTGGAGGACCTCCGTCATCAGACGCTTCGACATTGTTTTCAAAGACGTTCCTCCGACATTGGAAAGATAGTCAACCTGCAACCGAAAATAAAAACAATAAAGGGTACAACCTTGCATAACATTTTAGGTACATAATGTCAACTAATTATGTACATTATACACTAGAAAAGCATACAGACTTTAATGAAAATGAGTCTCACAATACATACCATCATCCGTATGGTCGTGTCATCAGACAGCCACCGCTCCACGTCCTGCAATGCTTCCACGTTCAGAACGGGCATCGTGCAGATCATGGCCTCCAACGGGCCCATTCAGCCTCTGCATTACTGTAGCCAGCATTAACTTGATCTCGCGTTGTTCATGCTATATTTACTCCAATGAACGGAGGGTAGCAATATCCCTTCCTGAAAAAATATTTCAGATGTGACTTGTGTTTCTTAAAACATTGTTTATAACGTGAGCTTACTAACACATTTCCTGAACGAGTTAAATAAAACATGGTATGACAGGACAACACATGCCGTTGAACGAAACAAAAGCCTTCTTATTTGACCAAAACATGATGATAAATCCTATAAGTTGTTCACAATCTTGACGTCATGTTATGTTACCGACAACATAACGTCATGCGATTGGTCAGTCAAAATAAATGTATCCAATGATAACACTCAAAATGTTATTTTACACGTGTGTAAGATAAAATACTCGTAACGGTTGAATTAAACGGGAAACAAGGTATAGCATGTGCTAAATACTTTTATGAAAAGTGTTTACCTGAAACAGAAGTTTGTGACCTGTCGGAGGACAACCTTGGTGATGACAGTGTTGCACTTGACGTCTTGGCTGGCATCAGAACCCTAGGAGACGCAAGCATTGGGTCGTCTCATCGGAATCTGATGCTATTCCTAGGAGACGTCTCCTGGCTTTTTGTTCGCTGTGGGGGTAGATGGACACCTTGTTATTGCGGCTATAACTATTTTGGGGGGAGGTGTTGGCATTGATTCTGCTGTCATTCCACCTGAATCTTCACAAGTCACCATCCCCTTTTTGGAGGCTTTACAAGCTTCAGGTGATTCATCAGTCTCAGAATCAGAATCCAAGAAGCGGCGGTTTGGCCTTAAATCAAAAGAAGAACGTTAAGGGCACAAGCAATACAAATCATTTGTTAATTGGCCAACCACCAACATCACCGGGGGCTGACGTGTGTAAACAAGTGTTTCTCAGACAGCATGTGTATGACAGTATTTTAAAATTCCTTCAATTTGACATTTGCATAATAATACTTCTAATCATATAAATTATATGTCTATTACGCAAGTTAACATCTTTATTATTAAGCAAATATATCTTATTCTTTATTTTACTAAAAAAGACATATTAACAGATTGACAACTTGAACATTTCCAAATTTTCTGTCATAGATTTCCGCAATGACAGACAAAGAAATATTTAAAATATTCCATGTAACTTTAAGATTACCTGTGTTTCTTTTGTGTGTAACTTGAAGGTGTTTTTCTGTATCTGCATCTGTTTGAAGATCAAACTGGTTTTCTGCCTGCTTTGCCTTCTGCTGGGAATGCATCTGTAGTAACACAGTGTAAAGTGCATAATATCATATATGAATTTGCTAACAACATCATTTTCTTTTTTCAGAGTCAAAATATACATGCTTTCATGTTTTATCTTTAGAATAGCATATATTTTGTGTATTTTAGATCCATGTGTTAAAAATAATTACACAATATTGACTCTATTAAAAATGCATCTTATTAATACATAAAATCTACCCTGTCAAATTTATACACCGATCCCACTTTTCCACAGCTATTCAGTACTGTAAGCATTAATTTCCATTCATTGAAAATGTCAAATTACCATGTGCTCTTTCAAATATCACTAACATGCACTTGCTCTTTGATGAAAAATATTTAAATCTCTAAACGAATGATATTGTATTATGACCATTGGATAATATTGAAGATTTATTTGAAAATGATTTTTACATTTAGTGGAAGAATCTGTAAAGCGTAAAAAAATGTTTGTCTCAGGTTATCCGACCTAACCTAAAAAATGCCCCGACCCTACAAAATTTTATTAGGTTTGTCAGATTGATTTTTGTTTTATTTACCTTTTTCAATAATTAAATGTGTTTTTGGATAAATAAGTGTTTCGTTTTTATAGTATTCACTTATAAACAATGTTTAACGATATAATTGATATGTTTTGAATACCGGGCATTTATTCAATTTTAAAATCTTCAATTTGACCATTTACCAAAAACAACACACACACAAAATAATAATAAAAATCCGACCTACCTACCCTAATTTTTTTTGGCATGTAACCTGAAACAAATATTTTTTTAACGCCTAACAACACATTCATGAACATTTTTAAGCAATGTTTTGTTATTAAATTAATTACCTGTAAGATACATCACCCACCGGATACCACAGGACATCCAGTTATCTTCTGGCTCCAGGTCTTGCTATACGGCCAAATGCAGTTTGGCGGACGACTTTATTGTAGGCCAAAGAACTTTCTTGCTTCCATCAACATCTGTGGTCAACCATTTTTCTGACACAACTGCCACTTCATTGGATGAAAACTCAACAACCAGATATTTTGACATGACCTGGTGTAACAAAATCAAAACATGTTTCTGTATTGCTATTTCTTATTAATGTAAAAAAATGTCAAACTTGCAGGTACAGTTTTGATCCTTGTGTTAAACATTGAACTGATTTGACTGATTTGCACTTGTTAAAGAAACAGTTTAATCCATATGTGCTAATGAAACTTATTATTTTATCGAGTAAATATTAAATGATGGATGGACTTCAATGTATGTACATCATGTCCTATTGCTTAGTTATCAAATCATGAATAAGTGGTATGCAAACGAATCCATCATCAAAAGGGAGAAGCACACATTTACAAGTAATATCAGTAAATGATGCTACACACAATGAGCCACTCAGTTCTGCATGTTTAATTCTTAGGTCGGAAGGAGCTAATGGTATACTAAAGAAATCTGATGCATTTGTGAATAATTCATAAACATCATATTTATCGTTTGTTTCATTTGTAATTATATTTCTTATAACGCCAACATTGTCATTTATAAGAAAGCAATTATTCCCTTTTGAAGTAGAGAAAACTATGTCCGGAAAATGGATTTCTTTAAACTGAGATATCTTCATATTGTTAAACCTTCTTGGTACGGGTCCATGATTATGCATTTTTTTCAAAATGACAACTTTTTCAGGCTGGCCATTCAAAATAAGATCAAACAAATTTCCTGTACTTTCAGATATTCTGCCAATGACCTGTTGTAGTAGCAGTGTGGGCTTTCTAACAAGCTTTTTTAGTTTTCCTAAAAAGCTTTCAAAAGCAAAAGCAGATATTTTTTCAAGAGAACCAAAGCTCTGTACATTTAAGTGCAAGTGCACCAACCCATGAACATTGAAAACAAGCATATCCCTGCCATATAGGTCTCCAAACTGGTTTACAAACATAACTAAAAGCTCTTGGGCACAAACTCTGTAATTTTCACAAAATAAACTGCAGGACAAACAGAACACACTCACAAACAATAGCATGAAATACTTATACATGGAATGAGGCAAATGTTTTTTCAAGACAACTGGCCCAGTATACAACAAGAATTGGCGAAACTCTGTTGCTTTCCATCTCTCAATATAATATAGAGTTCTTGACTTACGATTAAATTCCATTGGCAAATGTCCGGACAAATCAAACAGGCCCTTTGATATCCTTTTAACAGCACTTACACCAATACGACATCCATTGTCAATTGGTCCGGTCCCATCATCCAAAGCAAAATCATACGTTTAACAACGCCTAGATACACCAAATGCATGGCATCTATGGGAAACTGTGAAGCCATGCCAAATTGCAAACTATGGAATGGTGATTGCCCTGTATGATGCCTTGCATCTTGCATTTCATCAAATGTTTCATCCGTTTTAAGTGGACTGTTTGTGTCAGGAAATGTCATTTTCCCCTGCCACACACCATGTTGCACACACTTGTCACAGCCATAATAACCACTGTGTCCTTTGATTTGTTTAATAAATGCTTTAGCTGGAGCATCACAAATCACACAGGAAAAAGAAAAAAAATGCTCTGATATCAGAATCATCCCATAACTTAATACCATTTTTAAACAAGCTTTCCAATTCTTTAACAAAGTGATCAAGGTATTCTGCCACACTAGTATGTTTTTTATGAGCAGATAACAATCCAATTACAAACGGCTTTGTAATAGCTGGTTTACTAAGTCGACCTAAAATTGGCCACAACTGAACACCAGAACTCTTAAACAATGGCAATCCATCAATAGAGATTCATCTGAATCGATGTGCACACTGGAATCTATAGGCTGAGAATCATTATTTACTTAATTTTGTATAGGTTCAACTTCTGTAGCAATGTTACTTATAGTATGTACATGTAAATTAACAGATAAAACAATTTTCCTACGTTTATACCAATACGAACTCATTGTATTTTTTTTATTGAAACATAGAAAAAATATAAACTATATTAAATTGTACATTAAATATATACTGTGTTCCGATGGAGTCGCGGTACTAAGGATTTTTTGAATAACCAAAATGGAAAGACAACACTTCCAACTTTTAAAAAACGATTATAAGGTATAAAAATGCATTAAACACACGTGGCAATCAACAAAAAACAACAACAATTATTTCATTTGGAATACCTGAAAAACACCAAACCACACAACACGGTCTATATATATATATAGGTTAAATCTCACAACTTGGACGACGGAGTCGCGGTAATCGGTAACAAGGGAAGCAATCCTTGCTAATTTTGGAAAATAGCGTACAGTATAACCTTACATAAAGGATATAATGTATGTACAAAACTCACGGGGAAATACTCCTACTAATTTGGCACAGACGACAGAGTAAAAACAATCTTAATATTAAATTCTGGAATGAAATCGGATGAGACTCATAGAAGAAATGCATTATACAAGCATGTTTAAGCAAAAAAGAATGTACTTTGCAATATTCTATGCAATTTTAGATAGTATTCATGCATAAGCAAATTTAAATAAATTGTACGTACAATGGAAATTTTGAAAACAAAAGAAAACTTTGTTTCAATAAATCTAACTCCATCGAGAATATTTATTATCACATCACATCTAACTGTACCTGCAAGTTATTTTGTTTAAAAAATATATTTAAACGTACAAAATAAAAAAAAATGCAATACTGAAATATGTATATACTAACTTTAACTGAAAGCAAATCTTCGAATAAATACAACGCAATTTTCTTTGTTCGCAATCGCCTTAGTTTCGACTTTGCCGCCAGATGGTTATGTGAATTCCCAGAATGCATTGGAACCGAACCAATTCCATCGATTTCCTTCGAAAATATTTACGGCGCGCTGTAGGCCCGCTGACGGTATAATCAATAATCAGTTTCAGTTGTTGTTTTCGACACCTTTATGTTTTTTTGTACAAAATTTGATAAGTTTTTTGTTTTTTTTATCAAATATGAATGGATATAACATGACTTAAGTGCTAACAACGAATATCGGGAAAAAAACGGATTTACATCGGATAGACATCAGGCCGATAGGCCGATAAACCGTTTAGTTACCGATATCTATCCGATATCGGTGTGCTGGCTGGGATAATGATTGTCAAATTGTTATAAATACCATTTATTGTAAGGAAATGTTTATTAGATTTTCGCTCATAATGCAGTATTATATGTGTGTATAATCTCTTAATGCAATTTTAAATTTTGATTCTAATTTGTAACAAATTGTAAATGCCTTAAAGCAACAGACATAAAGCAACAGTATTGAGTTAGTAGTCGTTGTTCCCACGCTTGAGATAAACCGTCTTGTTTTTCCTAACATAAAATATTTTACATAAAATTATACATTAATCTCCTTCCGTTAATGTAAACAATTGCGTCAATTATTTTAAGTTATCAAAGCACATTGTGCACAGTACATGGCTGTGTTTGTACATTGTGTCCATATTCTGTTATCCATTGGCTAGTGCAGGCGATTGAGGTTACATATTTATCAAATCTTGCACATTTTGTATATGACCATACAATCTCAGACAAGTTCGATAATTGACCAGAGCGGACAAGGGACGCCAACAATTATGTCCCTTTTCATGAAAACAGATAATCAAAATAACGTTAAGCAAGGTAAGAGACCTCTTGTTTCATTGTTTTATTCATTCTTGACCGAACGTGCACAGTTTTTGTATGACCATCAGGCCTTAGAAGAAACACAAAATGGACCAGACCGGGCCACGGATACCGCCTTTATAGCCCTTTGTTTGTTTTTGACAAAAAAGCAAAATGGACTATTGGGCAAGAAAGATACTTTATTTTTATTCAGTCTTTAGCAAACGCAAAGAGTTGGCAAACCATAAAATCTCAGATCAAAGGCCCAGATAAGGCGCGTACACGCGTAAAATACGCACACAAATCGGAAGATACGCAGAGAAAAATAACATATGGGTGTACATATACGGGGAGAAATTAAAATTTGGGTGTACATGTACACACGATATTTCTCATGGTCGCGTAAATAACGTCACATTTTAGTGTCTGAAAGACAGAACATGTGAGTTTTTACATGCCTGCCTAATTGAATGTGCACATGGTTCAGTAGTTAGGCTAGCAGTCAAAGTTTAAACTGTTCAAAAGTCTTATTTGTAACATTTTTGTCTTCAAATGGTGGTGCTATACATTATTTGGATGGTTATCATATCTGTTTTTTCCCACATAATGTATAGTTTGATGGATTTAAATTGACCACCAAATATCGTATGTAGACTTCGTATATCGTATACATATCCCCACAAACTCCGGGGAGTGTACATTTACTCCCAAATTTTCTGAAGTACTCGTACATTAATCCCCACTACGAAAACGTATCTGGATCGCTGGTCTCCGATATTGTGGCATATGGGTCAGATCAATTAAGAAACACCATAGTTATTGTCCGTTGGAAAATATTCCAAAAATTACAAGACATGGAATTAATTTTGCATTAAATCTAGACCAAACTTGCACACTTTGTGCATGGCCTTTATATCTTGGATGGGTTTGATAATGGGCCAGATCGGACAAGATACAAATTATATGCAATTACTTTCCCATTACAAGGACAGAAATGCATAGAGATTACTGGTAAAATAGTGACACCATTTTATCCACTCTTGACAGTTTGTGAATGACACAAGAACACATAAAGCAACACAAAAATGTCAAGATTTGGTCACAAAAAAACGGACATTGTGCAACACTACATTAATTTTGTCATTTCATCATGACCAGACTTGCACAGTTGGTATACGGCCCATTCGAACAAATGACAAATGGGACCAAATCACCTGAACGGTTGGTATTGTTTTATTTAAAGAAACCCGGGTTCAATTTATTTATTACTACATGGTCTTTTACCATTTTTATTTTACAAAATGGAACATTATTGACGTTGACAAGGAAAGTGATACTGTTACATATTTTTTTATTTAAATGTCAGTTAAAGATAATGACACAAGTTCAGTGGAAAAACGTCTGATATTGGATTTTTCACAATAAAACAGAACTTGCGAGAAATTAACAGTACGTGCTACATTGGATCATGCGTTTACGTGTTTATCTCTACTGGACAGACGATGCTTAAAAAAGTGCAATCTTGACCTTTGCAGAGCTGTTATCATTATGTTTATGTACCACAACATTTCCAAGATCTTTTTGTAAACAGCTTGCAGTCTGTCTTATTTACCACAACAGTAATTGACTTCAATGTTTGAAACTTTGAATTAAAATGTCTAGAATAGACGGTCGGGAAAGTGATAATTGAATTCTTATTAGAAAGACTAAGCAGTCTGGTTCTTTGATATTGGACAGCCAACTGCACTGGTCGATGCAAGAAATTCAGTATACCAGGGTAGCCCCCAAAGCTTATTCGCCCGGTGTGTAGTCGGATACAGGTTTAGTCCCTACCTGTGTATGACCATTGGTCTTTTTTTATAAACAGACAATGCGTTAAATTAATGTGATCAGGCAGATGAATGTCATAAGACATAAGGACTCGTGCTTTAATCACGAATGTTCACACGTACACATATCTGTTATAGTCATTGCCATTAGTCAGGTGAGCGCTTTGGGCCATCATGAACCTCTTGTTTAAAAATTACCTTTAAATAACTAACTTACAATGAATTATCAGTCTGCAATTGAGCTAAGCAATATCAATTTTGTCTTAGGTTTAATTTGCATATATATATCTTCCAATAAAAAAAAAGTACTAACAAATATGCATGAATGTGTATTTTTTGTTTTTGCATGTGCTGTTTTTTTTTTAAATATGATCTCAAATGAATGTATGGCGGTATACAGATATACCGAATAGCCGGTGACACATGTAGGTGGAAACTGAATGACCTTCCCATGCACGCTAAGGAATTGGGTATGGTCAATTATACCCGTAATGTTTTTTTTTTGTATGCCAAGGGTATTGTATATGAGAAAGAGAACAAGATAATATCGCACCTTGCACTCGTGTTTTATGGTTGTTATGTAAATCATTTATAAAACTTACACAAACATGAAGCATCGTGGCCTACATACGTTTTTAACAAGGGAAACCTATTCACTTAAAAGGGTATATGCAATTGTACAAGTTTGTATTAATACTAGTATATATAATATGATTTTTTCTAATACTAGCTAAGTACAAATTTCAACGGCGAAACCTATAAAACATAAGCGATTGGGTATTTAACAGATTTTCAGAAAGTACCCGATCTTCGTTTATATTTCTAGATACGGAAAACTGAAACTGAAAGAGCTAGTTTTGTTCAATAACGTCCTTGAATGAAATCTATCCAAAATCCGATAAACTAAAAAGCGAAGCTTTATTACCGATAAACGATCCTAGTACATTAAAATAGTCGACGCTGCTTTAGTTATAAACTAGTTATTTTGAAATACCTTACTCATTGTGAAATACTGTGTGTGATAAACTTAAAAAAAGTTTAATAATCATGTACAGTATACGTCTCTCTTACGTGTGTGTTACCATTAGTTGCATTTGTGTGCACGAAATTACAAAACCACTTTCAGATCTTGTACGTCATAAATAATTATACAACTATGAACTGAGATATCCCCAGCAAGTTGTAGAGAATTTGTGTGCTGTCGGTTTAGAAAGATGGGGATTATGAGTGGACATACGTATGTCGTTATTAGTCATATTAATAAGCTGTGCAACGCTATTTGTAATTATTTTGATATATAGCTGACGATGCGTGTTCGTTATATTTTATGTTTTATGTTATAATTGTCGATCCCGCCTGCGGTCAGCTCGAGTTAATTGTCACAACGGCGGATCGGTGCATGTTCCTGAATGCATCCGATCTACCGTCCGTGCGTGCAATTTTAAAATAACTTGCCACACATGTTCACCGTTTGAGTCGGCGTGTCGAGCGCAACACCCGTGTCCCTAACCTCAAAAGTTTAGGTCACACTTAGAGTTCAAAGGTCAAATATGGCATAGATAAAACTTGACCGGACTGTAATTTCATCATTCACCAGGCATTTTAAAATAACTTGCCGCACATGTTCACAATGGAGACCGCGTGTGATGCACAAGGCATGTGTCCCTAGCTCAAAGGTTAAGGTAACACTTAGAGTTCAAAGGTCAGTATGAGCATCATACAGCTTGTCCGGACTGTATGTTCATAATTCATCAGGCATATGTAAATTATCTTGCCATAAATGTACTCCATGTAGAGACGGCGGGTCGCGAGCAAGATCTGTGTCCCTAGCTCAAAGATCAAGGTCACACGTGGATGTCAAAGGAGTAGATCTGCTTGCTAGAAAATGTAAATTCAAAATAATTAGAATGCAAGTTGCTTCTTGACAACCGGCTCGACATGTTGCCAACAGGCATATAATTTTATTAAAAATTTTACATTTTTTTTTTTCCACCAATTAACAAAATTTTTATTATTATAAAACTACATTAGCGAGCCTGCTAACAAAGGTTCTTTATGAATTGTTATCGTTAGTGTTGAACGTATTGCAGTCGTTTACGAACTTCGAAACAAGGCCAATGCGACTCTGTTGGCTCACAGGGTACTACATTTTAATAAATTTATACATCATCTACCATTTCGTGGGTTTTCAAAATAATGTCTCTGAGTCGATTTGTGAAGCGGTTGATGGTTTGACCTTTAAGAGTTTGATATGTTAGAGGATGCATTGTAATTACACTTGGGCACCTTTTATCAACTGAACACCTTGATACGGTTGTGTTTGGATTAGGTAAACTAGACTCCATGTATCAGATATCAGGTAACGAGACAGTACTGCATTAATGTGCTATTGATAATTCCCTTCACCTGCTTGGATGCTCACATGACTTATACACATCGTGGTAAATGAAATTAGTAAATTATCCAAACAATGCATTTGCCTGATTAACTGTTAACATTGCTTGCAAATCACTGCGATGCACTTGCAAAGGGTATCAACAACAGTCTATTTAGATCTATAAGCGCCAAAAGCTGGACATTGTTTAGGACTTGATAACGGTAAATAACACAAAAGCTCTGGCATTCATTGATTTTTTTTCTATATTTTGGTAACTTTAGCTTTCAACAAAACACTGGAAGACAATGGAACGTCAGTACTAAGAGCTTCGATGAACTTATTACAAAAGCTTTTAGAACTTGGTAAATTATATGGATGAACACATCTTTTGCATTAGACATCATAGTCCATGTTGTTTTAGGCGTCGAATGCCCTCGAGCAGCAGAAGATGGTGCAGACTTTAGCGGCCATTGAGCTGTATCATGCCCTACGCGAGGTGGCCAATTATCTGGAGCTGGCCTACCTGAACTTGGCAGATCACCCGGATGTGGCCAGAGAGGTTTATTAATCACTGCATTATCCATTCATTAGAGCTAATGCATTGTCAGAATTAGATAGACACACTATTATACAGCGAGGTCTAGCGTAATTGTCTTTTCAACTCAATATTTACTATCCCAAAATTTGCTATAGGCTATACGCTATCAACGGAGCATATTTCGTGTTCCCTTTAGGCATCTACTTAGTATGAAAGCATTATAGCACACGCGGATACAAACATTTAGATATATTAATGCAATGTCATATATCGTTTGCACCCTTTACGGATTTAGTACTGATTGCTGCTAGGTTTGAATGACGGCGCACGCTGCGAGGTCTCAGCACCTTATGACGTCAGGCCTGATGAAAAAGTTCACAGTGACGGCTGGCCACATCCTCAGGACAATGATCCCCATGATTTTGGACGCCGTAGAGTTACAGGCAAGTACTGATAATTTTTAATGTTGCACCAATAACGTCTGTTGAATAATTATGAATTTTATTCATAAATGTATAAATCGATTTAGGTGATTGAATATGTAGTTTGGATTTTTTTATACCGCCTAATTCATAACCGTGTTATACTATACTTCTTGAACTGGAAAACGAAATAGACACACATTCTTATAGAGGCGCATATATTTGGTATTAATTGTCAGGATCGGGACATTATCATTGACGTCAAAGTAGGCACCTCTGCAAGAGTGGAATACTTAAGCATTGGAAGGAATGGATTCGGGATTGGTCATTGGCTATCAATGAGCATTTACACTTGATTGTACTGAAATGTGTTTGTCTTTGTTATGATAGATTTAAAAGAAGTCCGGACTTAAAGGAAGAAGGCATACAGGACGACGCCCATGTTATGTTTTCCCTCGAAAGAAAACCGACCCTTGTACTAAAAACTGAAACAAAAACATAAATTTTTATTTGAGATCTGGACTTTGAAACACATGTGACCGACAAACACATTACCAAAGTTTGTACGATAATGAAAAACACTTTAACTGGTGTTTTATAATGACCTCTTGACATATGGAATTAACATTGGTCAGGTGATTGGCCAGTTGGGGTAGTGACAATTATTGCATAGCAGGGGAGATCACTGTCGGGATGTTGTAATTTTGCAGTTACCTCACTCTGCAAACGGAGGTAGAGAAGAACATGGCGACCGTCAATGACAGAAACAAGCATGTCGTGAAAGAAACCGAGCGGCTAAAAGTAGAGATGGAACGAGAAGAGCAGATGGCCAAGGCTGCAGCTCTGGCCCAGAAACAACTGGAAGAAGAAAAGAAACACATGGAGGAGGACTTGGAATCCTTGAAAGGACAAAGAGATCGGATGTTTAAAGTCGTAGGTCGGTATGATCAGCAGTCCGTTTCGTTTAGAAACAAATGACTGGGATACGTGTCACATAATATTACTTTCATTTTATGTTGGACTCTTTCAGAGAATGCAGGTCGCGACATGTCATCCGACGACGAACGAACATTCCTCAACGACAGCATTCGCCCGTGCGCTGTCATGGGCGGTGGTGTCGGCATTGTGTTAGAGGTGGTTGGGAAGGCCGTAAACTTGTTTACGAGCATGTTTAAAGGAGACAAGAAGAAAGACAGAGTAAGTTAATTATCTCCCATTTGTAAGGGAAAACGTAAATTTGTGCAGCTTAAAAATGTACACTTGTATCTGAAACAAATAACGTTTACAATTTAGAGAACATTACAGAAGAATAAACCACAAATGTCATTTATAAAGGAAAGAGCACTAATGACTAACCGTACACGTTTAGCTTTTCTTTGACTTCCTTAGCTTATGACAATGCACCAAACGTATGTGTAAAGTTTAGTGTATGTTGAATGCCATTAGTCACTAGTTGGCCAAAGAATGTTGCTTCTTCCTAACAAGTACAAGGAGCTCATGAAGGGATACCAAGCCGCTGAGGACAACGTGAATCGGGTACAAAAAGAAAGGCGCGGGGTCATATAGAGTATAAACGAAACAAGGAAAGACGCGCACCAGCGTCTGGTCAAGATGAAAGAGCTCAGCATGCAACAAGGTAATAACGACTAGACATTAAATCTCTTGTTTACTAGTGAATCAACTCAGTCATTTAGCTTAAGTGTTCAGGGCAGACACAAACCATGAAGCAAATTGTCGACCAATGAGTAGCATAACATAACAATAAAACAAGGTATCCAGTACGATAACTTACTGGCAATTTCAAGCGTATGTTAGGCATTCAAAATATTGAAAAGGGATTTCTTAGGATTCAGCTACATACCGATCATTTTATCATCAGAAAAGAACATACATTGGACGACCGGTTTGAAGGCATATGTTTATTAATGTGAATAGTGTATAAATAATAGTATTATTGATTGTTTACAGCTGGTCTAGGCAATGTGGAAAGTCTCCGCGAGGCCTCGCTGCATCTCGGTGACGTGGACCGTCAATTCACGAGAATCATTCAGGTCTGGGAAAACATGGCTGCCATACTCAAGTACCTGAAAGAAGATGTCAGGTCGGGGGATGTGTACTTGAAGAAAATTGAGAACGAGAAGTATGCAGAACGGCTTAAGAAGTCTATCAGTAGGGCAGAAAAGGTAAAAACACTCGTGTATTTAGTTTTTATTTAGTTTTATATTTGAACAGTTTAACATTCAAAGAGTAACACTTTTTATAAACATTTTAATAGTCGAAAATTATCCAAATGTAGGACTTGACAATATGTTAATTGCATCTATGTTACATTTCATTTAACCAGTTTACAAAAATGTGTACATTTTGCAAATACAGGACTGGCAGTTCTTCGGCAAGATATGCAGCGATTACGTCCAGAAAAGTGACACGGAAATCATGCACCTGTACAACTTCCTGTCAGCTCCTATCGACCACATGTCGAACGCCGACCGAACAGCTAGGCAGAAGGCTTTAATATCGTCCATCGAGGATGATATCGACTCGGCGTTTGGTGAAGGAAATTAAGAGTATAATAACTGAACGTTAACATATTAATTAAGCCGTGAATGGTCATGTGACGAGTTCAGCTGAAATTACTAGAGATATGTTTTGAAGATAAGAAGCCGTCAGTTCCAAAATGTGACGCGAGTTTGCGTAATTCTGTGTATGCAGTGCATCTCACAGACGTACGATTATCGAAGTTATGTTGCTTGTATATGGCATGTTTAATATCTTAGCTGTATGTAATGGCGTTAAATAGCATGTAATTACCGTTCTAACAAGGTGAACGGGAAATTAATTAACCGTAATCTAAATTTTTTGAACGTAATCAGGTTAGTTTTGAATAGTAATTTTATTATAATATGTTTAGTAAACATATATGTACTTCGTTGTCATTGATGTCCTGAAATTCTTTTTTCTTGTTTTCCGACATTTTATATATCAGTTGCAAATGACAGAACTTTACTGGTATGTTCATACACCACTAGTTCACGTTATTCTCTATTTTTATATTACAAATGTGTAGTTTATATAAAGATCAAACACATAGTGAACTTAATGAATGACCGGTTTTTCATTTTTTTTTAAACTATTATAAAATGGCAATAACATTGTTTTAGTTGTTTAATATGATTTCCAATGATTCTGCTCAGAATGTTCCAGATATTTTCCGTGTTCATTCTCTATGGATGTGAATGCGTTATTAATGTTACCCCTGTTTTAATACGTACAAGTCATCTTAATGTTAGACATTAAAACCATCAAATTTACTTTATATTTTAATAATTTTGTTTGCGTTTTCTTGTCAAAAGTATGTATACTAATAACCTTTCAACGCTTTGTTTAATGAATTTGTTAAATAAAAACAGGAAATTTGTTCCCGTCTGATGTAAAATTATTTCAGTGTCCATATTAATGTAAAGACTTGGTGGCAAATGTTTTTCATGCTATCTTGTGAGGTGTAACATACCCGTATTTACTTCCATGTAACGCAAAGAAAGAGTGAAAAATAGAAGTGATGCCCGTTTAGCTATAGCTACATGTGTTTAGTTTGAATAGAAGTGATGCCCGTTTAGCTATAGTTACATGTGTTTAGTTTGTATAGAAGTGATACTCGTTTAGCAATAGCTACATGTGTTTAGTTTGTATAGAAGTGATGCTCATTTAGCTATAGCTACATGTGTTTAGTTTGTATAGAAGTGATGCTCGTTTAGCTATAGCTACATGTGTTTAGTTTGTATAAAAGTGATGCCCGTTTAGCAATAGCTACACGTGTTTAGTTTGTTCAGAAGTGATGCTCGTTTAGCTATAGCTACACATGTTTAGTTTGTATAGAAATGATGCTCGTTTAGCAATAGCTACATGTGTTTAGTATGTATAGAAGTGATGCCCGTTTAGATATTGCTACATGTGTTTAGTTTGTATAGAAGTGATGCTCGTTCAGCTATAGCTACACGTGTTTAGTTTGTATAGAAGTGATGCCCGTTTTGCCATTGCTACATGTGTTTAGTTTGTATAGAAGTGATGGCCGTTTATCTATAGTTACATGTGTTTTGTTTGCATAGAAGTGATGCTCGTTTAGCTATAGCTACATGTGTTTAGTTTGCATAGAAGTGATGCTCGTTTAGCTATAGCTACATGTGTTTAGTTTGTATAGACAACAAGCTTCAGACAAATTTGCTGCATATGCCTACGTGCATTTTAACATTCAGTTATTGTTGTTAAAGGTTTTGTTTCTGTTTCTAAATGGCAAACGGCATTCATTACAGATTCATCCATAGCCGTTACCAAGAAAGGCTTTAGAACTTACCGAGGAAATTGTTATGTCCTCGTTTCGTGAAATCATAAGTATGCAGGTTCCAAACGATTCATACATGTTAAACAACTTTGTTGTATTTTATTTCTAATTAGAATGCTTGAATGTTTTACTAAATGGTTACATCAAGTGTACTTCTGTGGCAAAGATTATTCTATATTACTAAGAGTTTATTTGAAGCATTTGTCCCTCTTTTGCAGCCCCTGAATAACACATGCTACATTTGCCACGCTAACTCTAAACATGGATGAATGTGTCTCTATTACAAAACTGTCACTGTGACACTCTCTTAAATATACAGCATACACTTAAATCATCCAATAATTGTACATTTAAGATGTTATTTCTGCAGTATAAGTAAAAATTAACATATTACCAAAAGTTGTGTCTTGAGGAAATGTTTAAAGGAATATCTTGTTGATATTCATTTATATCCAACTGTTAAGTGAGCATTTGGTATATGGTAATTGCCGGTTGTTCGTCGTATTGGCGTGCGGTCGCGAAATATACTTTATTTTTTCATCCAATATTGAAGAAACTTGCACGACGAGTTCGATAATGGTTCAGAATTATTGACAATTGTTCATGAAATAAAAAAACAACAACAAACCATTATGTTCCCCCTCCCCCCAATCATTATGTACGTGTACGCAGTGTTTGTATGATCAGAACTCAGAAAAAAAGGAATAGGCCAGATCGGTTCATCCATGCCAGAACTATATTGCTCGTTCGTGCAAAATGCACAAAGAGACTGTTACATATGTAAGATGTAATTTCATGTGTTATCGAATCTTTACCAAACATGCTTAACTTAATATTCGACCTAAGATTTCAGGTGTATTCTAAAACGAACCAGATCGGTCCGGAAATACTAGCCCAGCCAGCACATATATATCGGCCCGCTGTCGGCCCAATATCGTTTTTATATCGACGCGATATCGGGCCGCGATCGTTTTGCCCATCGGCATTTGATCGGCCCGATAACGGCCCGCTATCGGTTATATGCATTGCCGTTATATATATATTGCATAATGCAATAAAACATGAAAAATAATAAACAACATTATGATTTTACCGTATATACATATTTATTTCAATAACTCGCATACCGTATATACATATTAATTTCAATTACACACAGTTGCATGAGTACTCGAAACATGAACATGGGAGTAATTACAACACAATATGACACAGATATATACAGTACAATTACGTATATATACTTAATATGGGACACATACATATACAAACATTAAACATACAGCTGTTATCAGGATACAATGGCGTGCAGGTACACATTAATTTCCAAAGCAATGATGTCAAGTCCTTGAGGGTTATATTATATAAAGTCAATGTTTCTTAATAATTAGTGGATTTGGAATTTTCATCTTACTACAACATTTAAATGTTTTAATTTATAAACACTAACAAGCATATGCATCATCTTCGAATAGACAAAGAGTACATTTTTATTGTTTTCACTACAAGCAAGGTTTTAGTTGTTGATCCAGGGGATTTTAATAATATAATGGTATCTTAACACAACAAAACCAATTACTTTATAATACATTCTTAAAAGTATTGTACATTGTACATTTTCAGTAGCATTACTCGACAATTTTCTGAACAACATAAAAGTATCATAAGACTTATATATATATTAATGGCAACTATATAACTGGTCTGGTAAACAGACATATACATCACTTTTTTTTTTATCTCATAATGCTATTTTAACTGTTTAACATGCACATATGCGTAGAAGTAAACAATTTGAAATGAGCATGCATTGATTCAAAATAATAATTGCTTTGTTATTTCATGAAAAGTTTCTTAACAAAATTAAATATTATTAATACAGAAATCGTAAGTCCACAAGATTTTGACGACACTATTTGCGTTGGAACAGGTTAATCATATTCGTAATGAGTTTAATCCATGGTTGATGGCTTTATTCTCTTCTTTCTTCCACAGTCACGATCACCTGCGTTGCCCAGCCATTCTTTAACGAAGAATTCCGTTTCATTGTTTGTCATGTTCGGGAAATTGCGCTTCACTGCTCCTGAAAATGTGCATATAATGTTAATAATGTTGTAATACTGTTCGCTTGCATCCAAAACATTTACCAATATTTAATACTTTTCTATGGACCAAGAACAATATTATCATTGTAAAACTACCCAATAAACAACACAAAATGTACCGTAGTCTCTGTTCTTAGCGCAGCATAGTAAAATGTAGTTCCCATTACAATTGCAAAAATATTTGTCAGATCATGGCAGAATCCAATTAATTTTTTCGCATTGTCGTTATTAATCGGCCAACAACTCTTTGTTGTTATGATGTTTGGCTATTAAAACCACATGAGCTAACACCTTCATGGTTGAATTCCTTCGCTCCAGAACTCCAAATCGTTATTTATTGGCCAAATTAACAACGATAAATGAAAAAGTAATTTTTTTTACGAGACCCTGTTTCATTTTTCTCAATTTTAATAGAATGTTTTATGACTATAGTAATACATTTTTTCAAAATATGAGGCATTTATTGACTAAATATTTTCATTACTACTTATTGTACCGTTATAAATTTATCTTACTTTGAATCGCAGAACACAATTTCAGCGACTGAAATGCCATCTTGCCGCGTCCAGTCCAGTTAATCTCCAACGCTAACTGGTTGTGGAGGACCTCAGTCGTCAGACGCTTCGACATTGTTTTCAAAGACGATCCTTTGACTTTGGAAAGATAGTCAACCTGCAACCGAAAATATACAAGGGGTTTTAAAACAATATAGGGTACAACCTTGCATAACATTTTAGGTACATAATGTCAACTAATTATGTACATTATACACTAGAAAAGTATACAGATTTTAATGAAAATGAGTCTCACAATACATACCATCACCCGCATGGTCGTGTCATCAGACAACCACCGCTCCACGTCCTGCACTGCTTCCACGTTCAGAACGGGCAGGTTGATGCCATCTGGCAGAACATGGCCTCCAACGGGCCCATTCAGCCTCTGCATTACTGTAGCCAGCATTAACTTGATCTCGCGTTGTTAGTGCTTTATTTCCTCCAATGAACGTAGGATAGCAATAACCCTTCCTGAAAAAATATTTCAGATGTGACTTGTGTTTCTTAAAACATTGTTCATAAACGTGCGCTTACAAACACATTTCCTGAACGAGTTTAATAAAATATGGTATGAGTTGTTAAAAAACTTGACGTCATGTTATGTTATCGACAAAATAACGTCATGCGATTGGTCAGTCAAAATAAATGTGTGTAAGATAAAAATACTCGTAACGGCTGAATAAAACGGGAAACAAGGTATAGCATGAGCTAATTACTTTTATGAAAAGTGTTTACCTGAAACAGCAGTTTGTGACCTGTCGGAGTACAACCTTGGTGATGACAGTGTTGCACTTGACGACTTGGCTGGCATCAGAACCTAGGAGACGCAAGCATTGGGTCGTCTACTAGGAATCTGATGCTACTCCTAGGAGACGCAAGCATTGGGTCGTCTCCTGGCTTTCTGTTCGCTGTGGTGGTAGATGGACACCTTGTTATTGCGACTATAACTATTTTGGGGGGAGGTGTTGGCATTGATTCTGCTGTCATTCCACCTGAATCTTCACAAGTCACCATCCCCTTTTTGGAGGCTTTACAAGCTTCAGGTGATTCATCAGTCTCAGAATCAGAATCAGAATCAGAATCCAAGAAGCGTCGGTTTGGCCTTTAATCAAAAGAAGAATGTTAAGGGCACAAGCAATACAAATCATTTGTTAATTGGCCAACCACCAACATCACCGGGGGCTGACGTGTGTAAACAAGTGTTTCTCAGAGAGCATGTGTATGACAGTATTTTAAAATTCCTTCAATTTGACATTTGCATAATAATATTTATAATCATATACATTATATTTCTATCACATAAGTTAACATCTTTATTATTAAGCAAATATATCTTATTCTTTATCTTACTAAAAAAGGCATATTAACAGATTGACAACTTGAAAATTTACCAAATTTTTGTCATAGATTTCCGCAATGACAGACAAAGAAATATTTAAAATATTACACGTAACTTTAAGATTACCTGTGTTTCCTTTTGTGTGCAACTTGAAGATGTTTTTCTGTATCTGCATCTGTTTGCAGACCAGACTGGTCTTCTGCCTCCTTTGCCTTCTGCTGGGCCTTGTGAAATGCATCTGTTGTAACACAGTGTAAAGTGCATAATATCATATTTGAATTTGCTAACAACATCCGTTTCTTTTTTCAGAGTCAAAATATACATGCTTTCATGTTTTATCTTTAGAATAGCATATATTTGTGTATTTTAGATTCATTTGTTAAAAAAAATTACACAATATTGACTCGATTAAAAAAGCATCTTATTAATACATAAAATCTAAACTGTCAATTTATACACCGATCCCACTTTTCCACAGCTATTCAGTACTGTAAGCATTAATTTCCATTCATCGAAAATCACAAATTACCTTGTGCTCTTTCAAATATCACTAACATGCACTTGCTCTTTGATGAAAAATATTTAAATCTCTAAACGAATGATATTGAATTATGACCATTGGATAATATTGAAGATTTATTTGAATATGATTTTTACATTTAGTGGAAGAATCTGTTAGGCGCAAAAAAATATGTTTGTTTCAGGTTATCCGACCTAACCTAAAAAGACCCCGACCCTACAACATTTTATTTGGTTTGTCAGATTGATTTTTGTTTTATTTACCTTTTTCAAGCATTAAATGTGTTTTTGGATAAATAAGTGATTTGTTTTGATAGTATCCACTTATAAACAATGTTTAACGATATAACTGATATGTTTTGAATACCGGGTATTTATTCAGTTTTATATCACCCGCCGGATACCACAGGACATCCAGCTATCTACTGTCTCGTGGTGTTGCTTTACGGCTAAATGCAGTTTGGCGGACGACTTTATTGGAGGCCAAAGAACTTTCTTGCTTCCATCAGCATCTTTGGCCAACCATTTTTCTTACACAACTGCCACTTCATTGGATGAAAACTCAACAACCAGATATTTTGACATGACCTGGCGTAACAAAATCAAAACATGTTTCTGTATTGCTATTTCTTATTAATGTTAAAAAATGTCAAACTTGCAGGTACAGTTTTGATCCTTGTGTGTAACATTGAACTGATTTGACTGATTTGCACTTGTTAAAGAAACAGTTTTATCCATGTGTGCTAATGAAACTTATTATTTTATCGAGTAAATATTAAATGATGGATGAACTTCAATGGCAAACATACATGTATGTACATCATGTCCTATTGCTTAGTTATCAAATCATGAATAAGTGGTATGCAAACGAATCCATCATCAAAAGGGAGAAGCACACATTTACATGTAATATCAGTAAATGATGCTACACACAATGTGCCACTCAGTTCTGCAACATGTTTAATTCTTAGGTCGGAAGAAGCTAATGGTATACTAACGAAATCTGATGCATTTGTGAAAAACTCATAAACAACATATTTTTCGTTTGTTTCATTTGTAATTATATTTCTGATAACGCCAACATTGTCATTTATAAGAAAGCAATTATTCCCTTTTGAAGTAGAGAAAACTATGTCCGGAAAATGGATTTCTTTAAACTGAGATATCTTAGTATTGTTGAACCTTCTTGGTACGGGTCCTTCATTATGCATTTTTTTCAAAATGACAACTTTGTCAGGCTGGCCATTCAAATTAGGATCAAACAAATTTCCTTTACTTTCAGATATTCTGCGAATGACCTGTTGCAGTGGCAGCGTGGGTTTTCTAACAAGCTTTTTTTTATTTTTCTTTAAAAGCTTTTAAAAGCAAAAGCAGAAATTGTTTCAAGAGGATCAAAGCTCTGTACATCTAAGTGCAAGTGCACCAACCCATGAACATGGAAAACAAGCATATTCCTGACATAAAGGTCTCCAAACTGTTTTACAAACTTAGCTGAAAGCTCTGGAACATAAACTCTGTAATTTTAACAAAATAAACTGCTGGACAAAAGAACACACTCACAAACAATAGCATGAAATACTTATCCAAGGAAGGAGGCAAATGTTTTTTCAAGACAACTGGCCCAGTATACTACAAGAATTGGCGAAACTCTGTGGCTTTCCATCTCTCAATATAATCTAGAGTTGGTGACTTACGATTAAATTTCATTGGCAAATGTCCGGACAAATCAAACAGGCCCTTTGATATTCTTTTAACAGCACTTACACCAATACGACATCAATTGTCAATTGTTCCTTCGTCCAAAGCAAAATCATACGTTTAACAACGCCTAGATACACCAAATGCATGGCAAACTATGGAATGGTGATTGCCCTGTATGATGCCTTGCATCTTGCATTTCATCAAATGCTACATCCGTTCTAAGCGGACTGTTTGTGTCAGGAAATGTCATTTTCCCCTGCCACACACTTATCACAGCCATGATAACCACTGTGTCCTTTGATTTGTTTAATAAATGCTTTAGCTGGAGCATCACAAATCACACAGGAAAGAGAAAAAACTGCTCTGATATCAGAATCATCCCATAACTTAATACCATTATCAAACAAGCTTTCCAATTCTTTAACAAATTGATCAAGGTATTCTGCCACACTAGTAGGTTTTTTTATCACCAGATAACAATCCAATTACGAACGGCTTTGTAATATCCGGTTTAATAAGTCGACCTAAAATTGGCCACAACTGAATACCAGAACTCTTAAACAATGGCAATCCATCAATATTTACTTGAATTGAAACCTCGTCAACATGTTGGCGGCAGTGGTTTTCAAGTATTGAGTTTATCCAACTTTCTACACCAAAGTGGTAATAGCAACCACCAGCAATATTTAAAACTTCATAATAGCGTGGGGTGTTTACTAAAGTCCGTGCATCTTTTTGTAAGTATGTATGAAATGGCAAGGAAATCAGAAAGAGCAGCATGGCTTAGGTTATGTTTAGACATAACACAACATCTCGATACAAAATGTCCAAGGTGTCTACAACTAAAGCCAAGTCATCCGAGGCTGAATCCAGTGAAACATTATCATCGTGACACAGGGATTTGGAAATCTTGAGATTCATCTGAATCAATGTGCACACTGGAATCTATAGGCTGAGAATTATTATTTACTTCATTTTGTATAGGTTCAACTTCTGTAGCAATGTTACTTATAGTATGTATATGTAAATTGACAGATGAAACCATTTTCCTACGTTTAGACCAATACGAACTCATTGTATTTTTTTAATTAAAACATAGAGAAAATATAAACTATATTATATTGTACATTAAATATATACTGTGTTCCGATGGGGTCGCGGTACTAAGGATTTTTTGAATAACCAAAATGGACAACACTTACAACTTTAAAAAACGAGTATAAGGTATAAAAATGCATAAAACACATATGGCAATCAACAAAAAAAGCAACAATTATTTCATTTGGAATTCCTGCAAAACACCAAACCACACAACACAGGTGTATATATTTATTGAAATAAAGTTTCCTTTTGTTTTCAAAATTTCCATTGTACGTACGATTTATTTAAATTTGCTTATGCATGAAAACTATCTGAAATTGCATAGAATATTGCAAAGTACATTCTTTTCTGCTTAAACATGCTTGTATAATGCATTTCTTCTAAGAGTCTCATCCGATTTCATTCCAGAATTTAATATTAAGATATTGATTTTACTCTGTCGTCTGTGCCAAATTAGTAGGAGTATTTCCCCGTGGGTTTTGTACATACAGTATTTCCTTTATTTAAGGTTATACTGTACGCTATTTTCCAAAATTGACAAGGATTGCTTAACTTGTTACCGATTACCGCGACTCCGTCGTCCAAGTTGTCAGATATATATAGGTTAAAGCATGTTTAAGCAGAAAAGAATGTACTTTGCAATATTCTATGCAATTTCAGATAGTTTTCAGGCATAAGGAAATTTAAATAAATTGTACGTACAATGGAAATTTTGAAAACAAAATAAAACTTTATTTCAATAAATCTAACTCGATCGCGAATATATATAATCACATCACATCTAACTGTACCTGCAAGTTATTTTGTTTAAAAAATATATTTAAACGTACACAATTGAAAAATGCAATACTAAAATATGCATATACTAACTTTAACTGAAAGCAAATCTTTGAATAAATACAACGCAATTGTATATGTTCGCAATCGCCTTTGTTTCGACTTTGCCGCCAGATGGTTATGTGAATTCCCAGAATGCATTGGAACCGAACCAATTGGATCGATTTCCTTCGAAAATATTTACGACTATATCGGCCCACTGTCGGCCCGCTGACGGAATAATCAATAATCAGTTTCAGGTTGTTTTTTTCGACTCCTTTATGATTTTCTTGTACAATCTTTGATTAGTTTTTTTTTTATATCAAATATGAATGGATATAACATTAGTTTAGTGCTAACAACGAATATCGGGCGAAAAACGGATTTACATCGGATAGACATCGGGCCGATTGGCCGATAAATCGTTTAGTTAACGATATCTATCCGATATCGGTGTGGTGGCTGGGATACTGATTATCAAACTGTGATAAATACCGTTTATTGTATGGAAATGTTTATTAGATTTTCGCTCATAATGCAGTATTATATGTGTGTGTAATCTCTTAATGCAATTTTAAATTTTGATTTTAATTCAACAAATTGTAAATGCCTTAAAGCAACAGACATAAAGCAACAGTATTGAGTTGGTAGTCGTTGTTCCCACGCTTGAGATAAACCGTCGTATTTTTCTACACATACTATTTTTTACATAAAATTATACATTAATCTCCTTCCGTCAAATGTAAACAATTGCGTCAATTATTTTAAGTTATCTAAGCACATTGTGCACAGTGCATGGCACCGTTGTGTCCATATTCTGTTATCCATTGGCTTGTGCAGGCGATTGAGGTTGCATATTTTATCAAATCTTGCACATTTTGTATATGACCATACAATCTCAGACAGGTTCGATAATTGACCAGAGCGGACAAGGGACGCCAACAATTCTGTCCCTTTTCATGAAAACAGATAATCAAAATAACGTTAAGCAAGGTAAGAGACCTCTTGTTTCATTGTTCAATTCATTCTTGACCGAACGTGCACAGTTTCTGTATGACCATAAGGCCTTATAAGAAACACAAAATGGACCAGACCGGGCCACGGATACCGCCTTTATAGCCCTTTGTTTGTTTTTAAAAAAAAAAATGCAAAATGGACATTGGTCAAGAAAGAGATTTTATTTTTATTCAGTCTTTAGCAACGCAAAGAGTTGACAAACCACAAAATCTCAGATCAAAGGCCCAGATAAGGCGCGTACATGCGTAAAATATGCACACAAATCGGAAGATACGCAGAAAGAAATTACATATGCGTGTACATATACGCGTAGAAATTGAAATTTGGGTGTACATGTACACACGATATTTCTCGTGGTCGCGTAAATAACCTCACAGTTTAGTGTCTGAAAGACAGAAGATGTGAGTTTTTACATGCCTGCCAAATTGAATGTGCACATGGTTTAGTAGTTAGGCTAGCAGTCAAAGTTTAAACTGTTCAAAAGTCTTATTTGTAACATTTATGTCTTCAAATGGTGGTGCTATACATTATTTGGATGGTTATCATCTGTTTTTCCCACATAATGTATAGTTTGATGGATGTAAATTAACCACCAAATATCGTATATAGACTATACATATCCCCACAAACTCTGGAGAGTGTTCATTTTCCCCAAATTTTCAGAAGTACTCGTACATTAATCCCCAGTACAAAAACGTATCTGGATCACTGGTCTCCGATATTGTAGCATATGGGTCAGATCAATTAAGAAACACCATAGTTATTGTCCGTTGGAAAATATTTCCAAAATTACAAGACATGGAATTCAACTTGCTCACTTTGTGCATGGCCTTTATATCTTGGATGGGTTTGATAATGGGCCAGATCGGACAAAATACAAATTATATGCAATTACTTTCCCATTACAAGGACAGAAATGCATAGAGATTACCGGTAAAATAGTGACACCACTTTTATCCAGTCTTGACAGTTTGTGTATGACACAAGAACACATAAAACAACACAAAAATGTCAAGATTTCGTCACAAAAAACGGACATTGTGCAATACTACATTAATTTTGTCATTTTATCATGACCAGACTTGCACAGTTGGTATACGGCCCATTCGAACAAATGACAAATGGGACCAAAACAACTGAACGGTTGGTATTTTTTTATATATAGAGAAACCCGGTTTCAATTTATTTATTCCTACACGGTCTTTTAGCATTTTTTATTTGCAAAATGGAACATTATTGACGTTGACAAGGAAAGTGATACTGTTACAAAATGTTATATTTAAATGTCAGTTAAAGATAATGACATAAGTTTAGTGGAGAAACTTATGATATTGGATTTTTCACAGTTACAGAACTTGTATTACGTGTTTATCTCTACTGGACAGACAATGCTTAAAAAAGTGCAATCTTGACCTTTGCGCAGCTGTTGTCATTATGTTTATGAACCACAACATTTCCAAGATCTGTTTGTAAACAGCTTGCAGTCTGTCTTATTTACCACAACAGTAATTGACTTCAATGTTTGAAACTTTGAAATAAAAAGTCTAGAATAGACGGTCGGGAAAGTGATCATTGAATTCTTATTCGAAAGACTAACCAGTCTGGTTCTTTGATATTGGACAGCCAACTGCACTGTTCGATGCAAGAAATTCAGTATACCAGGGTATAGAAAAAAGACAATGCGTTAAATTAATGTGATCAGGCAGATTAATGTTATAAGACATAAGGAGTCGTGCTTTAATCACGAATGTTCACACGTACACATACCTGTTATAGAAGTCTCCGTCATTGCCATTAGTCAGGTGAGCGCTTTGGGCCATCATGAACCTCTTGTTCAAAAATTACCTTTAAGTAACTAACTGATACTGATTTATCAGTCTGCAATTGAGCTAAGCAATATTAATTTTGTCTTAGGTTTAATTTGCGTCTATACACAGTCTGTTCCTAGATTATAGTTTGCATCGATTGAGAAATATGACCACGTGATTCTACGTAGACTCGCATTCCCCAATAATCGAACCACATGATTGACTACCCGCTAGGAATCAATGTTTATTCTACACGTATATTGTTAAATTGAGTACGTTGTACTTGCATGAAAGCAAAACCATTGTATTAGGATATGTGTAAATCGATTTTACTATGCAACGCATTGACAAAATTACTGAAATAAATGCGTGAGGCATTCTGGCTTGTTTAGTCAAAGCAAATGTGTCTGCATAGGTTTACTTGCTTCTGAAACGCTTTTTTTTCCACCAGTACAATATATATGCATGTAAACAAGTTATTATGATACATGCAATGTACACGATCAATGAAAACAAGGAATCTTAAGTACTTTTTATAGATAAACATGGAAAACATATTAAATAACCACAATGCAAGAATCTACTTATATTTGAGGCTTGTCGTGGGAAAACAGGGGCTTAATGCATGTGCGTAAAGTGCCGTCCTGTATTAGCCTGTGCGGACTGTGCTAATCCCGGTTTTCCCACGACATGCCACATTTGTTTCCGGGACATGAGTACTTTAAATGAAGCAGTGACGTCTTTTAGTTTTGCATTTAGCGGTAACAAGAAGTTTGGCATATTATTGCTTGTTTTCAGAAAATATGTCCAATCGTTGCGTTCTATAAATAATCAGTATCATCAAGCGACAAACTAGATATGTATCTCTAAAAGCTAAATCAAAGCGCAGAAGAGATAAGAGTTGTTCGCATTTGTCTAACATAAAAAAACAGTACACAAACATGCTTTACTTAAAGTGTGTATGTACGATCTTTCATATCAAATATTTTCAAATAATAAGACAATAAAAGTGACAGTAAAACTTGAAAGCAAACTGAAAACATGAAACTGAGGAAGGAAACACTTCAATATGAAATAAATGAACAAGTACTTGTGTCGAGTTTTTGCATCGTTTATTCGTGCTGTGTAACCTAAACCAACTGTCAAGTCAACATATATACATGTATTTGAGTTTTCGTCTTTACATTTCGAAAACTATTTGGTGATTAAAAACTAATTTATCGTGCGTTTAAAAGTATTGTGTGTTATTAACTTTCATTAAATTTTAAAAATAAATATATGTTAATAACTTTGTTTGGTTAATTGTATTTATGTCTCTATATCTGTTGTAAGATCGTACATATGCATAGACACACTTTAAGTGAAATGTAGTGTAATCGTATGTTCATCGTACAATAAGTTAGGTTTAAGTTAGGTGTCAATTAAACCATAAAACCTAACCTTTACCCTAACCCTCACACCTTCGGAACCTGACTTTAACTGGGTGTAATAATTGAAATGATGGTTGTTTAGACAAATCACACGTTTTCGATACCTAACTTGAGGGGTCGTTCTATCTTAACCGATGGATATTAAGTATAGTTTACCGTTAAGATAAGTATAGTTTAAATATCACGAACAACACAAACATAAGGAACAGTTGACGACGCTAAGGATTTTAAAGAAGGTTCTTGTTGCTAAATTATTCGAACCCCAATAGGGAAAGACGTTTAAAAATAATAACGTAATAATATAAATACAATTGTTATCATGGTTTCAAACTTTTCTCCAATTTGGATAAATCTATTTCTTCCTCATGCAGAACTTGAATTGTGTACGGTTTAAAATCCATAAAAAACAATCCGTAACATTGATGCAATGAATTAGGCTACACCTTTGACGAATCGTCTGGAAAGATGCAAATATATGTACAGTATAATTAACCCAGAGAGGCAGCAACGTGGAACTAAAACGAAACAGGGTGCTACACCGTTCTGAATCATTCCCTGGGTATAACATTATACTTACACTCTTATTCATTCCAGAAGCATACAGTCTTATGCCTTCCAAAATGTAAACATGAAATACATTTTTGTTCAAAATATATACTTCTTTGTATAATATATATTCATTTACGATGTAAAACAAAAACGATTGAAAATGATGTATATGAAGTCGAAATAATTTTATATATACATCTATTTCCAATCAAAAAATGTACTAACAAATATGCATGAATGTGTATTATTTTTTTTTGCATGTGCTGTTTATTTGATATATGATCTCAAATGAATATATGGCGTAATACGGATATACCGAATAGCCGGTGACACATGTAGGTGGAAACTTAATGACCTTCCCATACACGCTAAGGAATGGGGTATGGTCAATTATACCCGTAATGTTTTTTTTGTATTCCCAGGGTATTGTATATGAGAAAGCGAACCAGATAACATTGCACCTTGCACTCGTGTTTCATGGTTGTTATGTAAATTATTTATAAAACATACACAAACATGAAGCATAGTGGCCTACATACGCTTTTAACAAGGAAAACCTATTCACTTAAGAGGATATATACAATTGTACAAGTTTGTATTAATACTAGTATATATGTTATGATTTGTTTTTAATACTAGCTAAGTACACATTTCAACGGCGAAACCTATAAAACATAAGCGATTGGGTATTTAACAGATTTTCAGAAAGTACCCGATCTTTGTTTATATTAACTAGATACGGAAAACTGAAACTGAAAGAGCTAGTTTTGTTCAATAACGTCCTTGAATGAAATCTATCCAAAATCCGATAAACTAAAAGGCGAAGCTTTATTACCGATAAACGATCCTAGTACATTAAAATAGTCGACGCTGCTTTAGTTATAAACTATTAATTTTGAAATACCTTACTCATTGTGAAATAATGCGCGTGTTAAACTTAAAAAAAGTTTAATAATCGTGTACAGTATACGTCTCTCTTACGTTTGTCATACCATTAGTTGCCTTTGTGTGCACGAAATTACAAAACCACTTTCAGATCTTTTACGTCATAAATAATTATACAACTATGAACTGAGAGACCTCCAGCAAGTTGTGGAGAATTTGTGTGCTGTCGGTTTAGAAAGATGGGGATTATGTGTGGACATATATATGTCGTTATTAGTCATATTAATAAGCTGTGCAACGCTATTTGTAATTAAGGGCTAAATTCGCTGTAATTCAATGGTAAACTCGCTGCAGTCGAATATTTCCATTATTAAAAAAGTAACGCAATATTTACCCAACAATAACAAGTTATGCTAGGGTCACTATCACCGAGTGTTGACTATTTGACACTGGGAAGATATATTTGCTGAACATTTTGCCCGCTCACACAGGCTGTTATCTATTTTATGACCCATATAACCTCGTGTGCTATTTATCAAACAAAGTAAGGAATACTATACTTTGCTTATAAATTATTTCTTTAAGCCAAAACTTGTATCGATGTGACAGTACATGTGAGTACATTTTAAAAGTATATAGAAAGCACATGCACATGTTTTGATTTATCTTCCGCAACATTTATTTGTTGTACTGCGTATTTAGTTTCTGTTAAATTTTTGAACTGACAAAAGTTTGCCTATGTTAATTTTTAAAGAAGAATATCCAGTTTGAGATTTTTTTTTTATTGATACGTGTGCATAGAACATTGCGAAACCGAAAGAGCATACAGGTTCACATCAGTCAGACATGCACACAAGTCAACCCCAGTTCGTATCTGTAAGTGCGTTGAA